>CP139502.1:88206621-88236783 GCA_021014915.2 Artemisia tridentata subsp. tridentata | reverse complement strand
CGAAACGTGGTGCTCCACGACCAAAACCCGCTGGCCATTAAAGTTTCTCCGACCCGCCCTTTGCCAGCTACAGTTGCCTGTGAGGGGATGAACAGGAAAAGCAATAGTAACCCCGATTTTTTATTTCTTTTGTGGCTGTTATTACACCATTTGTTACTGATATAGTGTCTCATTAGTTATAGCCACAACTTTGGATCTAATCTTATCTGGATTTCGCAATTTTTGATCAAAAAAGTGGGTGCGCTTATTGTCGGCAGATACACTGTTAAAGAATGCGCTGTAGGTTTCCCTTTCTTATTATCTTTTTTTGTGTTTAGTTGTTGTTATTCGTAATGTTCTCAGGTCAGATTTATGCTCTTCGTTGAGATGACTGGTATTATTTTAGGGTTCCAACTATTGTTAATTTTTGGATCTTAGATTTAGGGTTTTGTTGTTGTTATTACTTGGTTCACGGTTTTCATTATTGGTAATTTTTGGATCTTAGATTTAGGGTTTTGTTGTTGTTATTACTTGGTTCATGGTTTTCGTTTATTTAATTGTGGTTTTTGCTAATTTTATAGTCTTAGGTTTAGGGTTTTGTTGCTGGTATTGGTTGATTTAGGGTTCTACTGGATCACCTGGTCAATTATGTTTGGCTGGCCTAATTTTAAGCGCTTAAGACCTTATTTTAGTGGTCGAAACAAATGGAACACTTTCAATGTGTTTGCTAAATGTTATGTCAAAAGTATTATCATTTTTGTCAACCAGATACGATAATCATTGGTTTTTGACTCATTTGTTGGAGGTATGGTTGGATTTACCTTATGACCTAATGCTAATGTGTTTATTTTATGTCATATGTAAAAGTCTTTAACTGTTTACCATGTTTGGTTTGTAGGTTAATGTTATGTTAGTGGAACAGCAGTTTTTGACAAAGCTTTGTGGACCTCATTGCGCTGTCAATGGGTTTGATGGCATAGCAATGATGGTTGTGTTCGTTGCAAGAATGGGTTATGAGTCTACGGGGTAAGGGGATTAAAGTTTAGCTGGTCCATATCTTGGCGGGGCAGGTCACTAGACCTGCAGCCATGGTGGCCATATCCTCTTTTTTCCGATTCTTAGCAGACTTATTTTTTGTAGGTGCCTACCAGTTTTATTCACATTTGTTTTTATTGAAAACAAATGTTGCTGCTTTATGTACATTAGGGCTATGATGATTAACACCTATTTTGTGACACAAATTAAATGGGCCGTGAAATATTGGACCTGTAACTTGGCTGGGTAAGGACCGGATGGCATCATTATGCAACCGTGTTTCTTTCTAGCCATGACGGCGTCTAGAATTTTTCGCCGTATTTGGTTTAGAAATCTGAGCCTAATAACTGCTACTTATGTGTTATGGACGGAGCGGGTGTACTGTGAAATATTGGACCAGTATGTTGGCCAGGCAAGGACCGGATGGCATCATTATGCAACCGTGTTTCTTTGCAGCCACTGCGTTGTCTAGAACTTTTTCACCGTATTTGGTTTAAAAATGTGAGGCTGATGATTGCTATTTATGTGTTAAGGACGGAACTGGTGGGACAAAGAAACGGGTTAGGTGATCCCACTAAATGTAATATATATATGTAATGTTATTTTCATATTTGCTGTAAGAACGGACTATCAGTCTACGGGGCAAGGGGATTGTTTGGATTCTTGGCAGACTTATTTGTTGTAAGTGGCTACCAGTTTAGCTCACATTTGTTTTGCTCCAAAGCACCTTTTGTTGCTTCACGTATGGTAGGGCTATGATGATTAACACCTATTTTCTGACACAAATGAAGTGGGACGTGAAATATTGTGTCCATAACTTGGTAGGGCAAGGGCCGGATGGCATCATTATGCAACCGTGTTTCTTTGCAGCCATGTTGGAGTCTACAACTTTTTCACTCTATTTGGTTTAAAAATCTGAGCCTAAAAACTGCTACATATGTAGCTGTTGAACCCGTACTTTTAAAACACGATTTACTTTTTCTTTCTTAAATTGGTACCTATATAATGCATAATGAACATCACACCCAATGATAAGAGTTCTTACTACTTCGTATTTAGGTAAGTGTGGTTTTTCATAACCCATACCTTGGCATAGTGCCCTGTTCATCCTCACTTACAACCATCGTTTGAGTTTTAGATACGAACCGTGGTGGCCCAGGACTAGCACCTGATGGCCATTTAGCGGGATTCATTTAACCCATTTGTTTGTCCACCTCGCTCCATTCGTGACCCGCATAATAACTTGGTGCTCCAGACTGTTCATCCTCACTCATAACCACCGTTGGCAGGTGTAGCCTTTTTTTGCAGCCAGGGCTATGATGATTAACAACTATTTTCTGACACAAATGAAGTTGGTCGTCAAAGACTGGATCTGTAACTTGGCAGGGCAAGGATCGGATGGCATGATTATGCAACCATCTTTCTTTGCAGCCATGGCAAGGTCTAGATCTTTCTCAACGTATTTGGTTTAAGAATCTGAGCTTAATAGCTACTCCCCTATGTTGCACTGTTGTAAGTCATAAGTTTCTGTGAATATTGATGGGATAGAAGTTCATTTGACTGCTGATAAATCAACTTGGGAATCGGGTCCTACTCCGGAAGATGGTGATGGCTACATTTGTTGGTTAGATCGAAAGTTGTGGCTATAACTAATGGAGATACTGTATCTTTAACATATGGCATGAGAGCAGTCATTGAAGCATAAAAAAAAAAAAAAAAACAAAAAAACAAAAAAACAAAAAAAACAAAAAAAACAAAAAAAAAAAAAAAAAAAAAAAAAAAAAAAAAGACTTGCTTCTACTGTTCATCCTCAATAGGCAACTGTAGCTGAAACAAAAAAACATGTATTCGGATCAGCGAAACTTTGATATCTGGCAGGCTCCGGTGCCGGCGTTGCACTGTTTCGATTTGAATGGGACTAAATTAGGTCCACATCTTGGCAGGGCGGTTGATTGGACCTGCAGCCATGGTGGACATATCCTCTTTTTTCGATCCTTGACAGGCTTATTTGTTGTAGTTGGTTATCAATTTTATTCACATTTATTTTCCTACAGAATGGCTTTTGTTGCTTAAACTAGAGTAGGGCTATGATGATTTACACCTCTTTTCTGAGGCAAATGAAGTGGGTTGTCAAATATTAGATCCGTAACTTGGCGGGGCAAGGACCGTATGGCATGATTATACATCCGTGTTTCTTTGCAGCCATGGCGGGTTCTACCTATTCTTCACCCTGTTTGGTTTAAAAAATTGAGCCTAATACCTGCCACTCTATGTTGGCCTGTTGCAAGGCATAGGTTTCTGGCCGTTCCTGCGTTGCATGATGGATATTGCAGGCAATGATGACAGTTGTTAGCATTTCCTATTATGGTAAGTGTGGTTTACCATGCCCTGTATCTCCACATGCTGATCAAATGGTTATAGCCAACAGCGGTTTTAGGTACCACTTCCATAATTGCCTATCTGAGCCTTATTATCTATATTATCATCATGCATTATGGATACTCGCCTTTTGAGACATAAGCATAGAACTACACACCCCTTCACAGGCAGCTGCGGTTGCTACAAAACCCATATGGACGGCTTGGAAAAACTTGAATCGCCCTCGGGTTTACGTCACGGGGTTGCACGCTTCGGATCTCAAAGGAAAACAAGTACTGTGTGTGAAGATGAACAGTCCAGGTTACCTGATAACAAACTAATTAATCATTCAAACTTCGGCTAGAACGGGTTGTGGGAAGAAAAAAAAACCGCCTACATTCATTGGCCTATTTACGTTGCTTTTTGCTAAATTGTTGTAGTTGATTATCAGCTTTATTCACATTTATTTTCCAACAGAACAGCTTTTGTTGCTTAAGCTAGGGTAGGGCTATGATGATTTACACCTCTTTTTTGAGAAAAATGAAGTGGGTTGTCAAATATTGGAACCGTTACTTGGCGGGGCAAGCACCGGATGGCATGATTATGCAACCGTGTTTCTTTGCAGCCATGGCAGGGTCTAGAGCTTTTGCACCCTATTTGGTTTAAAAATCTGAGCCTAATAATTGATGTTGTTGTTGTCAACAAAAGAACCCGTTCTGTAGGCGGGTATCTATGTAATGCATGATGAATATCGCAGGAAATGATGACAGCGGTTATTATTTCCTTTCTTTGGTAGGTGTAGCTTGTCATGGCCTGTATCTTGGCATACCGATCATATGATTGCAGCCAACGGTGGTTTTGGGGTTTTGGGTACCGCTTTCATAATTGCTGATCTGAGCCTTATTATCTATATTATCATCATGCATTACGGATACTCGCCTTTTGAGGCATAAGCATACAATTGTTCACCCCGTCACAGGCAAATGTTATTGCCACAAAACCCATATGGTTGACTCGGGAAAACCTGAATTGCCGTCGGATTTACGTAACGGAGGTTGACGTTTCGGATCTCAAAAGAAAATAAATCCTTCGAGTTACGATGAACAGTATGTCTAAGACAGGACATGAGGGTTGTCAAACATTGGATCCGTAACTTGGCGGCCCAAACACTGGATGGCATAATTATGCAACCGTGTTTGTTTCCCTCAATAGTCATCTTTATATCTTTTTAACTTTGTTTCCTCTAAAAATCAGAGCCAAACAACAGCTACCCTAGCTCGACCTGTGTGAATGCCTGTTGTTCATGTATTTTTTTTTTTTTTTTTTTTTTTAGTGATTGCTGCTTACACTGTTCCTCTGACCAAAACATTCTTTTTTTCCCGGCAGCTATCTATGTACTGCACGATGAATATCAAAAAAACCGGCTTCAGATACAGGTTTACAACCACATTTGAGTTTATGGTACCTCAACCCCGGTTCTAGAACGGTATTTGAAAATGGTTTAGATCTCAATATTGATGGGATGGATGTTCGTTCCACTAGTGGCGCATCAACTTGGGAATCGAGTCATACTCCAGAAAATGGTGAATGGGCTTCAAAGAAATCAGACGGCATTTGGTTAGAGGATCTGCCACTATCTTCCGGAGTAGGACCCGATTCCCAAGTTGATGTGCCAGCAATGGGATGCCACTTGGTAGAGGAGTATTTGAAGAGGAAAGTTATTATAAATGCCTATGTGGCGATCTCAACTATTATGAACTAGAAGATACCATTATGCTTCAAGTCAACCCTGCATTGACTTCTGGTCAGTTTTCATATATATACTTTCTATGTCTGCCTTGCGTTTACAAGTTTTATATCATACTTAGGTTAACTTCTATAAAAGCCTCTCATCATCAGTCGCGCGCATTTGAACAAACATAGATGTCAAACAAAAGAGAATGCTGTGATAAGTGATTTGGTAAGGGGATCCAAGTTGAGATGCTCCACGTCTTGGCGGGTCAGGTGACTACACCTCCAATCATAGAAGGCATATCCTATTTTTTCGATCCTTACCAGACTCATTTGTTGTAAGTGGTTACCAATTTTATTCACATTTATTTTCCTACAAAACTGCATTCGTTGGTTCAGCTAGGGTAGGGATGTGATGATTAACACCTACTTTCTGAGACTAATGAAGTGGGTGGTCAAAAATTGGGACCGTGACTTGGCCGGCCAAGGACCGGATGGCATCGTTATGCAACCGTGTTTCTTTGCAGCCATGGCCAGTCGTACATCTTTTTCACCTATTCGGTTAAAAAATATGAGCCTAATAAGTACTACCCTACCTACAACTGCTGCACCCCTTGGGTATCTGACTGCTTCTAGGTTGAGTTCTTAGAAATCTGAACTTTTAAACTCTTACAGATGAGACCCGTTTGATTTGGTGAATGGTCGTCCTTCAATTTACTTATGACTGTTGCATGTAATGCATGATGAATATCACAGGAAATGATGAAAGCTGTTACAATATCCTATTTTGTTAAGTGTAGATTACCATAACCTGTGTTTTGGCATAACGACTAAATGGTTGCAGCCAACGCCGATTTTGGTTACCACTTCTATAATTGCTGACCTGAGCCTTATTATGTATATTATCATCATGTATTATCGTTGACCCATCATTAATCCCCTCTTACTACTTACTCTCTTTGGAGCTCAAAAATTTTTGTTTCGCTGTGTCTCAGTTCATTTGCCATATTGCTACATAACTAGAACAAAGAAAAGATAAGTATTGCTCTAATTTTTTTATGCGATGCTTCAATATAAAACTGCTGCATTTGTATATGCATGCTTATGATATCTTAAATTTACAGGCTTAATCAACTACGGTACACGACTCTGTTTATATTCAACAACCTGACTGCATACTATGGAGACAAGCTAAATATAAAAAATAGATAGAATATCAATGATGGATGTACCGAGACCGAGCACAGCTATTACTAATTTCGCATGGTCTGTGCATCCATCATTGATACTTTGTCAATATTTTTGTACCCCCCAAGTTTTCACGCTCACCTACCTCAGTACATTATGCTTCAACTCAGATCAAGATCGGCTGTTGGTGAACTGCCATATATATACTTTGTATGTCTTCCTTTCGTTTACCAGTTTTATATAATGCTTAATAATACCCTGTTCTCTGCAATTACAATTTTGCGCGCCAAGGTCTGCTTTTTTTTTTTTTTTTTTTTTTTTTGCTCGGTATCAATGTAATGCATGATGAATATGCCAAGCAATGATGAAAGCCGTTACTATTTTCTATTTTGGTAAGTGTAGCTTGCCATAACCCGTGCCTTGGCATAACGATCAGATGGTTGCAGTCAAGGCCGGTTTTGGGTACCACTTCTATAAATGCTGACCTGAGCCTTATTATGTATATTATTGATGAGTGTGTAAATACTCATCATTTTTGGTTAAATCTGAACTGCAAAACATTCAAAAACGCTCAAAAATGCATCAAAATACAGAAAATACCCAAAAATTATGTTTTATATGATTCAGATGCAAAATAAGTGAAAACAGTTGAAAAACGAGCAAAGTTTGTTAAATTGGCAGTTTCAGTCCCCCAAGTTTCAAAATTCGTCAAAAATAGTCCCTATGCATTTATTTTAAAAATAAAAGTCAACCCAAGTCTTTTGAAAATCAAAATATTAAAAATATGATTTTTGGGTAAAAAGTTTTGAAAAGTTACAAGTTTGGTCCCGGCAGTTTGAAGTTTGGCAATTTTGGTCCCTAAACTATTTACCAAATCCTAAAAACCTAAACAAAATAAATAAACCCATTACCCTTATCACTAAACCTATAAACTTATCCCAATCCCAAACCCGCCAGCCCAAATGAAATACCAAGCCCATCACCACCCATTATCCCCTAAACCCAATACCCTTTATCCTAACCCAATCCTAATCCTAACCGGCCACAAACCCAGCCCACTTAGCTCACCTAAACCCAACACAAATAATCCCTATACCCCGTATATTTTTAGCTAAGGCTAAAAGTCAAAAAAAAAACTCGGTCAAACCCACAAACCATCTTCAACCCCTAAACGCCAAAAGCAAACCCAGGATACCACTTCTCCCCCCCATGCCTTATCCCTGCTAACTCTGCTCCAACCCACTCCCTTTTCACTGAAATACGTTTTCCTCTATACTTAGCTACTCACCAACTCCCACGTGCAAGAAAAAAGTTAAATCCCATTTAGTCCCATTTTACCGCCAAATTCAAGATGGACGATGGAGATCAACTCAGCCTAATCCAACGAATGGGAAAGAGTCAAGAAGAGTCAAGGAAGCAATTTGGATGTATAAAAAGAAGAAGAAGCAGAAGAGACAACCTGTCACTCGTTTTAGACCAAAACTTCTTAGTGTAACTTTTTAAATTAATGTCATTTAAATTTCAGTCTCATTGTAATTTTTTGAATTCAGTCATTGTAATTTCAATATCAGTTAATTTCTTAAAGATTGTACTTTTTATCTTGTAATTTAATTTCAAGTTTAATTTAGCAATTTAAGTTTGTTGTTGTTTTAAAGCACTTTTTCTGTTTCGACTAGCTTATTTAAGCTAGTCTTAGCTTACTGTAAGTTATTTTAAGCTTATTCAGGTTTAATTTCAAAAGTCTTAAAAAGTCAAACAAAAGTCAAAAAAAAATGGTCAACTCAGTCATAAGCTTGTTTTCAGTTTACTTTTAAGTTGCAAGTTGTTTTTTCCAGTTTGTTGAAGTCAATTAATCAATAATAAGTCAAGTTCATAAGGTCTATTGGTCACTTGCTGTCTTAAACTCATTTCAAGTTAAGTAAAGGGGTGTTTGGGTCATGGGTTAAAGTGGGTCAAAATCGACCCACACTGTTCATTGACCATTGGGTCACCTTTGATTGAGCTTAATATAGCTTGTTCAAGTTAATTTTGGCAGGTTCTAGTCGATTTGAAGTTGATTGCAAGGTTGGCAGTTGGGACTGCAGAAACAAGGCAGTCAAACTGCCTTGTTAAGCTCGTATAAGCTCCTCTTATTTTGGAGCCCATTTTGTCATTTCCAGGTTCTATTTACTCCATTTTAAGTATGCATTAAGAATGCCATAGCCTAGTTCTCGAATATCACTCTTATCAGTTAAGAAGGTGCATAGCAGCCTAGTATTTTTGGTTTTTCAGGTTTTTGCCAATTTTCAAGATTTTCTGTCTCACTCATTTTAAGTTAGTTTAAGTCGAAATTCTGGATTATTAGAGTTCCCCAGCTCATGCATCTTAGGTATTTTTTGTAGATTTTTTAGAGTAGCTTATCCAAGTTTTTTCTAGCCTTGAAAACGCTTCGTTTTGCCCTGCACATCGAGAATAGCAGCAGACTTGTGCATCATTCGGGCTTATTTCGAGCTTATATCTGGTTTGAAAAAGCTGAAATTAATTCAATACAGCTTATTTGATTAAGTGGTTAGTAGTTTTTAAAAGAAAATTAAAAAAAAAAATGTTTTCAAACAAAATGATAGAAGCTAGATTCGAACCTGGTTGTTTCTGAGTAAAAAATCGTTTTTAAGTTTACATTGTTACTAATCAGTCCAATAGTTTCGGTTAAGTCCAGTTAGGTCCCTGTCTTTATTCTAAACCGTTTTTAGTTATAAATAAGTTTAAGAAAAGTACCATTTGGCCCCTGTCTTTGTTTTAGTATATTTAAAGTTTTAATTTTTACATTTTTATCCCCTAAACTTTTGTAATTTTTTATTTTCTTTTATAAAATTAGTTTTTATTGTATTTGTACCCTTTTTAGACTTTAAGAAAAACGAAAACATAAAAATAGTGATAGCTTCTATTTAATAGATTTTATCTTTTTAATTTTTCTTTCACGTTTTTAAGTTTTTCTTTCACGTTTTTTTTATTCCGTATCTTTTAGATAATCATTTTTATTCCTTTTTAATTCATTTTTATTTTACGTTCATCAATCGTAGTTAGAAATCAAAAAAAAATCAAAAACCTTTTCCGTTCAATAATCTCCCGATCACAAATACGTTCTATTTCAGAACGTCACACCTCTTTGGAACTTAACGACCCGGGGAAACACTAAACTCCAGGGAGATCGTGCCCTAGATTGTTTGACTTTATCTGACCACATCCGTGGTTGATTTTAGTTGACTGTTTAGCACGTATCAAATTTTGGCGCCGCTGCCGGGGAGGTGTGCTGCGTAGATCGATTTTGAAGAATCAGTGATTGTTGGATATTCATCCATTGTATATTATCCATCTTTGTCCATATTCTTATATATATATAAAACCAAAAAAATTATCGTGAAGTTAATTCGTTTGACGGATCGATAAACCAAAAATATCGTATTTCAATCTTCCATAAAACATATAAAACACAAAAATATTTTCTTTTGTTTCTATATATATATATAAGATAAAAGATAAAAATACAAAAAGATTTTCCGTTTTCTTTGTTTAATAATAAATAACAATAAAAATTTACCATCGAAAACCAAGATTGAGTACTACCTAACTGGGGGTACGACCATAATAAGTTCCCAAACTAAAGATTAAAACTTGCCTTTGTATCCTTGTGAGTGGTGTACCTTTTTCAAAGAAGCCATTCATCTTGTGATTATTGGTTTAAGTTCACTGTCGTTTTGCCTCGATCTTGTTTTGATTGGATTTGTTTTCATTTTCACTTTTCAAAAACAAAAACAAACAAAAAATAAAAATAAAAAATAATATATATAAAATCCAAAAAGAATCTTCTTACCCCTATTCTAAGTGTCCATCACTCTAATGGATTCTTAGACTCGTCTTAGTGCATGCGCACTCGTTCTTCTAGGTCATCAAGCCCTCATCGTGAGCTTGGAATCATACCTCGAAGACGTCGCAGACGTTCTGTTTCGTCAGTCGTACCCGAGATACGAACTGATCCTGATATCCCTGTCATCATGGCAGAAGACCGTCCCATGAATGAGCTTCTCCAAGCTCCCACCACTGGGTACGGGGATGCCATTGTTGTTCCAGCCATCGTGGCTGAGAATTTTGAGCTAAAGACTGGGTTAATAAATCTTCTAACCCAGCGACAATTCTTTGGTTTTGAGAGGGAAGATCCTCAAGATCACATTCGATGGTTCAATAAAATCACATCCACCATCAAATGCAAAAATGTCCCGGCAGAATCAATCAAACTTCTTCTTTTCCCGTTTTCCATCGATGGGGCAGCCCGGATTTGGCTTGACAAACAACCCCCTCGGTCGATAACAACATGGGAAGATTTGGTTCAAAAATTCGTGAATGAATTCTTTCCTCCTTCCAAAACCACGTATCTCAAGAACGAAATCATGAAATTCTCTCAAAGGTTTGATGAACCATTTGGAGAGGCATGGGATCGTTTCAAAGAATTGCTCCGCAAATGTCCTCATCACGGTTTCACCGATTTGATGCAGATGGACACTTTCTACAATGGGTTAAACCCATCTGACCAAGATTCTCTTAATGCCTCAGCTGGAGGTAATTTTCTGAGCAAATCCACCAAGGAAGCCATTGCCCTCATTGAAAATAAGTCAAAGGTCCGCACTGCACGAGCCAGACCTTATAATTCTCAGGCTAGTGCCGGTCCTTCTACTTCATCTCCCGTGAGTCAGCCAAATAATGATACTCAGCTTGCTGAACTCACGAAGGTTATTCAATCTTTGGTTCTCGCCACAGAAAAGAAAGAGTCCGCTCCGCAAACTTCTCACACTGCTGAAATTAAAAAGGTAGAAGTTTGTGTTACTTGTGGTGGTCCTCACGCTTACTACAATTGTACTGCCACCGATGGCGATGCATTTGAAGTCAATGCTTTAGCCGGATTTTCCAATCAAGGAGGTAACCAATACCATCCTCAAATGGAAACAAACTACCGTGCTAACACCCAAGGGGGACAGCCCGGATTATATCAAGTCAACAATGCTAATAGGTTCAACCCTAACCAGCAAAGAGGGCAAAATACGCAAAATCAATACCCACCCCAAAGGGGTAATCAAGGGTATTCAGCCCCTATTCACCAAGGACCTCAACCAAATGATCTTGATAATCACATCAGGGTGAATGATACCAGAATGAAGTCAATGCAAACTCAAATCACTAATTTGAAGAGTGAACTTCAAACTTCAATAACCCAGCAAGGCCATGAGCTGAGAAATGAGTTTGCACAGTCTCATAACAAAATTGAGAACATGTTGACTGGTATCATGAACCACATCAATCCACCTTCTACTTCGGGAGGTCTCCCAAGTAACACTGTTGTCAACCCAAGGGGTGAACTCAAAGCTGTCACTACACGTAGTGATAAAGCTCATGATGGACCATCAATTCCTATTTTCTCTCCGGTGAGGGAAATGGAACATGAAATCAAGGTGACAAAGGACCCGGTACTTCCCGCTAACAACGGAAGTGCTAAATACGTCCAACCTAAGATCGTCCAAAATCCTACACCCCCAATTGCTCCTCAACCGTCAAGAATTGATCCAAACCTTTCCAGATTCACGGTCAAGAGTACGTCAGAAATACGTGCTGAGCTCAAGACCATGAAAATCAATCATGGATCGAACAAATGGTTTGAGTGTTGTGTTGCAAATACTAAGAGTGTTCTTGATGACAGTGATGATGATGATGATTCCGATTTCATCAAAGCTATCACCACTCGGAGTGGTGCTGCTTATGAGGGACCCGCTGGTCCTATTCCTCCTCCGTTGTATGAAACGGAGGAAGAGACGGAGGCTACAACGGACAAAGTGCAAATTCCAAGCCCACAAAGTACAGCACAAGTCCACCCTCCGGTAGTCCCGAAAAAATCCAAACCAGGAGTTGTCTTTGAATCTGTTGAGACTCCTGAAGTTACTGCCCCTAAATCCAAACCTTACATTCCTTACCCATCACGCTTAAACGAGCATAAGCAACGTGAAAAGCATAGTCAACAAATGGACAAATTCTTTCAAATCTTTAAAGAATTACATTTTGACATCAGTTTTGCGGATGCTCTCATTATGATGCCCAAGTTTGCATCAACAATCAAACAGTTGTTAAGCAATAAGGAAAAGCTGATTGAAAAGGCTAAAACTCCTGTGAACGAAAACTGCTCAGCAGTTATCTTAAAAAAGCTTCCCGAGAAGCTTGGAGATCCTGGAAAATTTCTTATACCTTGTGTATTTCCGGGAATGATTGAATGCTGTGCCTTGGCCGATCTTGGCGCAAGCATCAACCTGATGCCTTATTCAGTATGGAAGAAACTTTCTCTTCCGGCTCTTACTCCTACCTGCATGACTCTTGAGCTTGCAGATCGTAGCATATCTCTTCCTCGTGGCATTGCTGAGGACGTGTTTGTGAAAGTAGGAAAGTTCCATTTTCCAGCTGACTTTGTGGTTGTTGATTTCGACGCTGATCAAAAGGTTCCTCTCATTCTTGGAAGAGGATTCCTAAAAACGGGCCATGCTTTTATTGATGTATTTAAGCATGAGATCACATTGCGTGTGGGTAATGAAGCTGTTACCTTTAACCATGATCAAACTTCGAAGTACTCCTCAAATTATGATTCTGAATCGGTTAACCGAATCGATGTCATTGATATTGCTTCAAAGGAGTACTCTCTAAATCTTGGTTATTTTCATAATTCTGTGAGTGGTAATCCCACCACATCTTCTCAACCTATCATAGCCGACTCTTCCCCTTCTCTCACTTCGACTGAGGGAAGTGACTTCTTTCTGGAAGAGGTCGAGGCTTTTCTTGCTCTAGATAGTTCACTTCCGCTTGAAGTTGATGATAACTATCTTGATCCTGAGGGGGACATTCTTTTTCTAGAGAATTTGTTAAACGAAGATTCATCTCCCTCTCTTCCACCAAAACAACTTCATAAAAAGGAAATCAATTCAGTTGAGGAAACTGATAAATTTCCAGAGATCAAGTTTAAGAACTTGCCTCCCCCACTTGAATATGAAATTCTTGAGGAGGAAGTTCTTATCTTAAGTGCTATTATGATCTCTCTTCTTCCCTTCACCTACCCGGTGATTTCCCCTATCTTTCACTCATTCGGGAGTGAGGATATTACCTTTGATCCCGGCATTTTCCATCTAACATTGGTTTAAATGCCGGATTTATCTCATCGGTGTGGAACTTTCTTATGTTCAATTGGTTATCCAAACATTTTGAACGAAAGTCCGATGAAGATGGTTTCTTCCACTTACTTCCCCATGGACTTTTAAATTGCTTTTTCTTCCGGGCTGTTCAGGAACAATTTGTTACAGTTGGCCGTTCACAAGCGGTTAGCTTGCGTGATAAACCTGACTGTTCGTGAGGAATCAACTCAATGTGGGGTCGAGTCGAGCTAAGTGACTCGGTTATCAAAAATATTAGCCCACCATATGGGTTTTCACCCATATTTCTGACTTCTTTCTACTTTCTACCACCCTAGTGTGGGGGAGATGCCCCACATGTTGTATTGTATATATGTAAATTTCAAAAAAAAAAAAAAAAAAAAAAAAAAAAAAAAAAAAAAAAAAAAAAAAAAAAAAAATGTCTATAAAATAAAATAATGGCCCGTAGTATTTCCCTTTTACGTTCTCAGTTTCGGCATAACAGCCGGTACTTTGAATATTGAGGGCAATATTCATTTCTAAGTGTGGGGGGGGATTCTCACGAATTTCATCACGTATATAAAACCATCTAATTCCCCCATTTTTGGCCAAAAATTTTTTTTTGGGTGTAAGTGTTTGCACTTACACGACAAATGGTTATCAGTCCGCCATGTCTAACCCACAAAAGGATTGGCTAATCCCGGAGCAAACGGCTCTGGGTAAAGATAAATCAAATCCGTTGACGGCTTGCAATTTGCCCAAAATTGTATGGTATTCGACTCACCATATCTTTTATAAGTGAAGAGTTGGCTAGCCCGCAAGGTTATGGCTTGTGGTAAAGGCAGTGGAAAACCATAATTGGTAATCAGCTCACCAAGATGTTGACTTTGTCCATCAAGAGTTGGCTAGTCCAGAAGCAAACGGCTTCTGGTAAAGACAAATCAAAACCGTTGGCAGCTGGTGGTTTGCTCAAAATCACATGGTTATCGGTGTACCATAGTTCTTACTTGAACTGAAACATTTGGCTACTCCAGAAATGATGGATATCTGGTAAAGAGAAAAATCCATTAAGTTTTCATCAAATATTGCTAGGGACTAGCAATAGTTTAGTGTGGGGGATTGATGAGTGTGTAAATACTCATCATTTTTGGTTAAATCTGAACTGCAAAACATTCAAAAACGCTCAAAAATGCATCAAAATACAGAAAATACCCAAAAATTATGTTTTATATGATTCAGATGCAAAATAAGTGAAAACAGTTGAAAAACGAGCAAAGTTTGTTAAATTGGCAGTTTCAGTCCCCCAAGTTTCAAAATTCGTCAAAAATAGTCCCTATGCATTTATTTTAAAAATAAAAGTCAACCCAAGTCTTTTGAAAATCAAAATATTAAAAATATGATTTTTGGGTAAAAAGTTTTGAAAAGTTACAAGTTTGGTCCCGGCAGTTTGAAGTTTGGCAATTTTGGTCCCTAAACTATTTACCAAATCCTAAAAACCTAAACAAAATAAATAAACCCATTACCCTTATCACTAAACCTATAAACTTATCCCAATCCCAAACCCGCCAGCCCAAATGAAATACCAAGCCCATCACCACCCATTATCCCCTAAACCCAATACCCTTTATCCTAACCCAATCCTAATCCTAACCGGCCACAAACCCAGCCCACTTAGCTCACCTAAACCCAACACAAATAATCCCTATACCCCGTATATTTTTAGCTAAGGCTAAAAGTCAAAAAAAAAACTCGGTCAAACCCACAAACCATCTTCAACCCCTAAACGCCAAAAGCAAACCCAGGATACCACTTCTCCCCCCCATGCCTTATCCCTGCTAACTCTGCTCCAACCCACTCCCTTTTCACTGAAATACGTTTTCCTCTATACTTAGCTACTCACCAACTCCCACGTGCAAGAAAAAAGTTAAATCCCATTTAGTCCCATTTTACCGCCAAATTCAAGATGGACGATGGAGATCAACTCAGCCTAATCCAACGAATGGGAAAGAGTCAAGAAGAGTCAAGGAAGCAATTTGGATGTATAAAAAGAAGAAGAAGCAGAAGAGACAACCTGTCACTCGTTTTAGACCAAAACTTCTTAGTGTAACTTTTTAAATTAATGTCATTTAAATTTCAGTCTCATTGTAATTTTTTGAATTCAGTCATTGTAATTTCAATATCAGTTAATTTCTTAAAGATTGTACTTTTTATCTTGTAATTTAATTTCAAGTTTAATTTAGCAATTTAAGTTTGTTGTTGTTTAAAGCACTTTTTCTGTTTCGACTAGCTTATTTAAGCTAGTCTTAGCTTACTGTAAGTTATTTTAAGCTTATTCAGGTTTAATTTCAAAAGTCTTAAAAAGTCAAACAAAAGTCAAAAAAAAATGGTCAACTCAGTCATAAGCTTGTTTTCAGTTTACTTTTAAGTTGCAAGTTGTTTTTCTCAGTTTGTTGAAGTCAATTAATCAATAATAAGTCAAGTTCATAAGGTCTATTGGTCACTTGCTGTCTTAAACTCATTTCAAGTTAAGTAAAGGGGTGTTTGGGTCATGGGTTAAAGTGGGTCAAAATCGACCCACACTGTTCATTGACCATTGGGTCACCTTTGATTGAGCTTAATATAGCTTGTTCAAGTTAATTTTGGCAGGTTCTAGTCGATTTGAAGTTGATTGCAAGGTTGGCAGTTGGGACTGCAGAAACAAGGCAGTCAAACTGCCTTGTTAAGCTCGTATAAGCTCCTCTTATTTTGGAGCCCATTTTGTCATTTCCAGGTTCTATTTACTCCATTTTAAGTATGCATTAAGAATGCCATAGCCTAGTTCTCGAATATCACTCTTATCAGTTAAGAAGGTGCATAGCAGCCTAGTATTTTTGGTTTTTCAGGTTTTTGCCAATTTTCAAGATTTTCTGTCTCACTCATTTTAAGTTAGTTTAAGTCGAAATTCTGGATTATTAGAGTTCCCCAGCTCATGCATCTTAGGTATTTTTTGTAGATTTTTTAGAGTAGCTTATCCAAGTTTTTTCTAGCCTTGAAAACGCTTCGTTTTGCCCTGCACATCGAGAATAGCAGCAGACTTGTGCATCATTCGGGCTTATTTCGAGCTTATATCTGGTTTGAAAAAGCTGAAATTAATTCAATACAGCTTATTTGATTAAGTGGTTAGTAGTTTTTAAAAGAAAATTAAAAAAAAAAATGTTTTCAAACAAAATGATAGAAGCTAGATTCGAACCTGGTTGTTTCTGAGTAAAAAATCGTTTTTAAGTTTACATTGTTACTAATCAGTCCAATAGTTTCGGTTAAGTCCAGTTAGGTCCCTGTCTTTATTCTAAACCGTTTTTAGTTATAAATAAGTTTAAGAAAAGTACCATTTGGCCCCTGTCTTTGTTTTAGTATATTTAAAGTTTTAATTTTTACATTTTTATCCCCTAAACTTTTGTAATTTTTTATTTTCTTTTATAAAATTAGTTTTTATTGTATTTGTACCCTTTTTAGACTTTAAGAAAAACGAAAACATAAAAATAGTGATAGCTTCTATTTAATAGATTTTATCTTTTTAATTTTTCTTTCACGTTTTTAAGTTTTTCTTTCACGTTTTTTTTATTCCGTATCTTTTAGATAATCATTTTTATTCCTTTTTAATTCATTTTTATTTTACGTTCATCAATCGTAGTTAGAAATCAAAAAAAAATCAAAAACCTTTTCCGTTCAATAATCTCCCGATCACAAATACGTTCTATTTCAGAACGTCACACCTCTTTGGAACTTAACGACCCGGGGAAACACTAAACTCCTGGGAGATCGTGCCCTAGATTGTTTGACTTTATCTGACCACATCCGTGGTTGATTTTAGTTGACTGTTTAGCACGTATATTATCGTCATGCGTTATCGTTGACCCATCATTGATCCTCTATTACTACTTGCTCTCTTTGGAGCTCTAAACTTTTTGTTTCGCTGGCTCTAAGTTCATTTGCCATGTTGCTACATAACTAGAACAAAGAAAAGATAAGTATTGCTCGAATTTTTTTATGCGATGCTTCAATATGAAACTGCTGAATTTGTATATGCATGCTTATAGTATCTGAAATTTACATGCTTAATCCAATGTACTACATGAGTCTGCTTATATATATATATATTTTTTCCTGCCAACAGGTTTTTTATATTCAACAACCTCACTGCATACTATGGAGACAACCTAAATCTAAAAAATAGACGGAATATCAGTGATGGATGTACGGAGACCGAACCCACCTATTACTATATTCGCATGGTCTGTGCATCCATCATTGATACTTTGTCAATATTTTTGTCGCTCCCAAGTTTTCACACTTACCTATATATACGTTGTATGTTTATACCCTGTTCTCTCCAGTTACAATTTTGCACACGAAGGTCTGCCTATGGTTTTTTTTCCCACAATTGACAAATCTAACCGTTATAGTAGTCATGTATGTTAGGCTGGAAATGAGCTATGTGGTGGTCAGTGTTCAACAACCAAAAAAAAATTACCTGTGCAGTTGCTAATACTCTACCTGCGCTTCCTTTTAGTCGAAAAACACTGATCACCACTCATTATATTATTGGCAAGAGACACCTTCATTTACTTTATGTGTTTGTTACGATGGTTATCTGCTTATCTATGGTGTACATTTTTATAGAAACTGAAATTGTTTTATGCATGTTGCCAGATTCAGTCCTACAAAGGGTCTGATCATCGGTCGTATGCATTTCACCAAAGATAGATGGGAAACTAAAGAGAATGTTGTGACAAGTGATTTGGTGCAGATTACTTCTTCGCACCATCCTCTATTGTTACCCATCTATCTTTGAGAATTGCAACCTATTGTTGATCAGGACCTTTTGTGGGACTGCAGCTGCCAATATGCAAGAACAAATTTGCTATGACAAACACGGAGCATCCAACATAGATGGTTACTCTTATCTTCCCCTCGAATTCCTTTTGCTATTTCAACGGGCTACCAATACGTCTGGTGCAGACCATTGTTTAAAGACCGTTTAAATAACAAAAGGTATTTCAGGGGGAGGTCAACGTTTCCACCTATGATTATTGACACTGCTAATCTAACAAAAACACAGAACATCAAGTGTTGATATCGGCAGATAAAGAATACCATGTAGTCTTCATTTACTAATATTGACACACGATATACAACATAGATGGTTGCTCTTATTTTCCCCTCCAATTCCTTTTGTTTACCACTTTTCTATAGTAGATAAAATGTAATCAGTTATGTACGTTAGCCTCAAAATATCATTGTAACACATATTTTCGGCTTTGTGAAGGTGGAGGATATGAATACAATGTTAAGAGATCAAATAGAATTAAAACCATCAAGATTTTAAAGAAACTGTCGTTCATTTGGTTATTGTCAAACAACACAAGTGCCTACAACACTACAAATCAATAGTGAAAAAATGAAATCAAAT
This sequence comes from Artemisia tridentata subsp. tridentata, assembly GCA_021014915.2. Lineage (NCBI taxonomy): Eukaryota > Viridiplantae > Streptophyta > Magnoliopsida > Asterales > Asteraceae > Artemisia > Artemisia tridentata. The sequence goes on along the minus strand of CP139502.1, from coordinate 88,217,850 downwards.
CCAGCAACACCTTCACATCATACCCATACAACAAGCTAATACACATAAACCTTATCTATGCAAATATCTTAAGTATGCAAACATGTTACTCTAATATACGACTACCCTAATGCACATAAACCTTATCTAAGTTATTCACATAAACCTTATCTATGCAAATATCTTAAGTATGCAAACATGTTACTCTCTGTTGGGTCCTTCAGTACCCAAGGATCATTAAAACAAGATTTGAATACAAATTACGCTAAGTGTTAATCAACCGAAAACACAATTAGGTCACTGAGTGAACAGTCACTCAGTGAGTTACCTTCAAGATGCTTAGGACGAATCTAAGAAGAAAGATTCACCAAACAGAGAGGCGGTACTCCCTGAAGTGTTACTTGAGCCAAAGAAGAAGGTAATGGGATCAGTGAGCGTTAGACAAGAGCTCACTGAACCCCAGTCTCCTCAACAACAATAACTGAAGACTGAAGAATGAAGGCGAAGACTGAAGAACAAGAAGCCTGAAAGAAAGGCGGGATTGAGCAGGAAGGTTTGAAGAGATAAGAACAAGTCTTATCGGGGTCAGACAAACCATCCCTTATGTGGCTAAAAGTCAAGAAGTGCCAGGACTGACACTCAAAGACTTTTTGGCGCAATCCTATTGGTTCTTGGAAATGACAAATACTGTTGTAGTTGTCAGACACGCCTTCCTATTGTTTATGTCTATTTAGTCTTCAGTAATCTTAACATGCTTGCCTATAAATAGCAAACAGATAGAAAAAAGTGGGTTAGGTATTTTGTGCAATTAAAGCTTAGACTTTCACAATACCCTTTTTCTCCTACAATGAGTAACCAATCCCTGAGATAGCTCAGTGGGTCGAATTTGTTACCACTTAAACATTGCTTGAGTTTAGATAGGAGTCACCATACCTTGTCTATTCAATCCCAAGTGTTTGTTCCGCAAAACACTTGGGTAATAGATTCTTTGATTGATTTCTAATAAGAATTTAAACGTTGAAAAACATTGTGTTTTTATATTTACGTTTTAACTTATAAATTGTAATTAATCAATAACATTGTATCAGTCATAAACACTAATAGATTAACTCTTTAGTTAACTCTAAGCATGTTAAAGAAACAACAAGTGGTATCAGAGCCTCTGGTTTATAAAATATTTCAAAAATAACCTAGAGTGCTCAAGGTTTTTAAAACCAAGATCCTACTATGGCTGATATTAATGTGCCCCAGCTAGTCGACAAAAAGGGTGGAAGCTTTTCAGCTGTTGCACCCAGACTTGAAGCTGGTAAATTTAGCAAGTGGAAAAAGCGAATGCTTTGCTACTTGACTGGTATGGAACCATACTACATCACTTGTGTCAAAGATGGTCCCTATGTCCCAAAGACTGCTGAAGGGCTAAACAAGCCTGAAGCTCAATGGACCATTGATGAGAGGAGGGTGGTCAATCAAGACCAACGCCTGAAAAGCATCATTATATCTTGTCTTCCTGATGATATAATGGAATCAGTCATCAACTGTTCAACAGCTAAGCAAACTTGGGATGACTTGGTCAATAGATTTGAGGGTCCCTCAGATACCAAGGAAAACAGGGTCATGGACCTGAAACTTAAGTACAATACTTTCAGGGCAGAGGACTCTGAAAGTCTCTCTCAGACTTATACCAGATACAAGACTTTGATAAACGAGCTATCAAATGATGGTGTAGTATTGTCTAAGCATGAGACAAATGTTGGCTTTGTCAACTGTCTCCCTGAGAAATGGCTAAACTTCTCACAAGGCCTCAGGAATGCTAATCACATTCATACACTTGAGCTCCCTGAGATCTATGGGAAGTTTGTCAATGAAGATAATTTAATCTCAAGGAGATACCCAGACTCAAAAGCTCTTGAGACCAAGAAGGCCTTGACCTCCACACCCATATCAACTGCCTTTTATACTAATGGTGTTGTGCAGGATTTTCAAGAGGATTCTGAAGATGAAATTGATGAAAGGACTAGTGATGAGTACCTAAATGATTTAAACTTGGAATTCCAAGAAAGGGCACTCCTTGCAAGTTCAAAACGTTTTATCAAAAGAAATCAGTCCAACTTTTCAAAAGCAAAAGCAAATGAAACCACTGAATGCTTTAATTGTGGTAAAAAGGGTCATTTTGCTAGAGACTGTTATTCTAAAACCATCTCAGAACCCTCTTACAAATTTTCAGGAAACAGTTCCTCAGGGACTCGCAAGTTTCAACCTAGAATGCTTCAGTCGACCCAACAATTTCAAAACAATAAGGGTAAAAAAGACTTTGAAGCAAAATATAGGAAAGCTAAGGCTAAACTTGCACTTCTTGAAACTAATCCCTCAATGTCTCAGGCTGCTCAAACATCCAAACCTATTCAGACAAAGAACAAGGTTCTTGTAGCAGAAGCTTATGACTGAGATGAAGAAGAGGTCTCCTCGGAAGATGAGAAAATTAGAGTGAGTGCACTGATGGCACTCTCTGAAGGTGATCTGGTGGCTGTTGGGAAAAGCCATGCTAGGAATGGAGAGTGGGTGAACATAACCATGAAGAAGGTAAACACTTTACTTTCTATGGATGATAATTCTGATTGGCAGTCCTATATGAATTATATTTGTGTAGATCTTAAGTTTGTTGAAGAACAAAGGCTTAACTTGTTTTCAAAATACAACTATCTTGTGTTAGAATTGAATAAGTGTAGAGATGAATTACTTGTACTAAAACAAGCCAAGTTAGAAACAATTACTCTACAAATTCAAAACACTGAAATTTTGAAACAAAACCAAGCCCTACAAAATGAACTTAACATACCATCGCGACGAGAATTAAATATCTCGCAAACCGTTAATTGTTACGCGAAAAAAATCATACCATCGCGACGAGAATTAAATTATCTTTTTATAGATATGCATTATTATATACTTTCGACGAACATTTTTTTTTTAAATTTTCCGCCCAGAAAAATCACACGTGATTTGTAAAAATCACATGTGATTTGATTTTTACGAATCACATGTGATTTTTACAAATCACATGTGATTTTTCTAGGCGAAATTTTTTTTAAAAAAAATCGTCGAAAGAATAGAGAAATACATATCTATAGATAGATAATTTAATTCTCGTCGCGATGGTATATTTTTTGTAGCTTGAAGATTTATCGTTTGCAAGATATATTGTTTTTAAAAAAAAGGTGAAAATGGTTTTTTATTAATCTAGATGAAAAGTGGATGGCTAAGATTGATTCTTTTGATATATGACAAATATGAGATATATATTGAACTCAACTCGTACGTATTACCATTAGAATAAGATGATTTTAACATTTTTTTTAAAATACTAAAAGTATCTCTAAATAATGCTACGCAATGATTTATAATTTTATAGTAAATTTGGATTACATAAAAAATACATAGACAACATATATTCGTAATAATTTTTTTTTGAACGGTGACTTTCATTTTTTGAATTAGAGTCGCACCCGCCATCTTGGCAGGCCCTCATCCTCCATATACCCGGACTATGTTGTCTTAACCGGGTCCACTCTGCCGTAGTGGGGATTTTTAACGGCGTCCGCCCGGAAACCGTACCGCCTCCACACGAGTATAATTCGCTGGAGTAACGGCCGGTTGAAAACCGGAGCCGGCTCGGATTTGAACCTGCGCAACTATTGGCTTACAACCTCTCCTCTTCATTGCCTAATATCAACAAAGCTTGTGGTCCATAAGTGAGGACTTCCCCGCAGGTCACCCATACCGGTACTACTCCCACCCGGACACGCTTAACTGAATAAGCCTTACCCAGTGGACCACAAGCCTGATGATATATTCGTAATAATATGATTTATACTCTTGCATAATTTTGAGGATAAATAATGGTTAAAAAAACATATAGTCAAAAATCCTTAAAACTATCGCACTATTAAGATATTCATTCTTACGCACGTCACATTAGGGCTGAGCGTAACGGACCACGGACCGGACCGAAACGAGAAACTTGCCCGAACCGGAACGACCGGACCGGACCGGACCGAACCTATTTCGGTTCGGGCCTTGGACCATGATCAACCTTACGTCACATGGTGCGCTTAATCATTAAATCGTGTCAATCTCTTATATTGAAACCCCCTTTAAGTGTATTAGTTTACTAGTTATTTCCACTAGTTTAGCATTAGACAATTTGCTCCTCGCTAATGACCCCGTACTTACCCGTTCCTAGCTATACATGACCGAGTACACTGCCTGTTAGAGGAACAAAACACATTCCAACTTACGAAATTGAACCAAATTTTGTCACACTATTAAGATGCTCGTATCAACGCACAATTTAAGCTCCGTGCCACGTTGATGGCCTTTTTCACATAGATCAATGTTATAGATCTTTTTCTCCTGGTTTCGTGGCCGCTTGAATCATCGGAAGCGGAGTTTGTATGAATGAGTTATGACGAAAACAATACAAGTATGAATATTTGTATTGTTTTTGCCATAACTCATTCATACGAACTCCGTTTTTGATGATTCAAGCGGCAGGACCGGGAGAAAAAGATCTGCAACATTCATCTTGGTTAAAAAAAAAAAACCATACACGTTCCACTTAACACAACCGCACCATGTGCCATGCGCCGAATGGACATTTTATTATTTTTGCCATAACTCCTTCATACGAACTCCGTTTTCGATGATTCAAGCGGCCACAAAACTAGGAGAAAGAGATTTTACAACTTTTATTTAGGTAAAATAAGGCAATTCTCGTGGCATGACACACAACCGCACCATGTGACGTGCGTCGAATAAAACATTTTGGTAATATGATTATTTTTTGTTCAATTTCGGGGATTTCACTGTGTTATGCTCCTCATACTTATATAACACTACATATGCGCGAGCATACACATATGGTTGTTTTATTAAATGAAGTTTTAGTAAATCACTAGGAAAGTCCTAGGTGATTGCTGTAATTTCCTAGGGAATTCCAATGGATAATATTAAATGATTAAAAATTTAATAAGAACCAATGGAAATCCCTAGGAAATTACAACCATCACTTACCGATTTCCCAATGTTTTTTTGTCAAATGTTTTAGAAAAATCATCGATGACACGTAGTAGTAATACTAATCATTGATGCCATGAAAAAAGTGAATTAATTTCCATTAAAGTCATTTATGATCTATAACTTTGTGATATTTTTACATAATTAATACTAAACATTGTCAGCGTTGATAATATGCTTAAGATCCTACTCCAATTTTACCCGTTTTTGTATGGTTGGATTGTAAGATCGTACGACCCTACAATCATAATTGTGATTTTGATAACCATGATCTAAATAGAGTTTTGAGAGAATTAAACCTTCTTCCAATATATCATTTGGTATGATGATGTTCTAGTAGAATGAGAAACAATCAAAATAGCTAGAAAGCCCTCTCACTAATATAAATATATACGTATAATAACAAATGTTTCCGTTATTTATAGCACCTTTTTAAAAACAAAATCACACCTGCAAATAGGGGTGTCATAAAAGCCTACCCAACCCGAACTCGAACATGGCTTTTCGGGTCGGGTCAATTGGGTAAAAAATTATATTTGGGTCAATTGGGTCAACCCGAACCCGAGATCTAAACAAGGTCAGGTTCGGGTATATTTTTATTAGCCTCAACCCGAATTGACATGAACCGACTAACCCAGCTCAACTAACACTTTTACAATGTAAAAATACTCGGGTTGACCCGAACCCGAATTGATCTGACCCGATTGACCCGACCCGAGTTGACCCCAACCCGAATTGACCTGAACCCAAGTAACCCGAGTTCTAAAGAAGGTCGGGTTCGGATATATTTTTCTTAAGTCTTGACCTGAATTGACCCGAACCCGATCGGGTCGACCCGAATAACACCCCTACTTGCAAATGGTCTAAGTTTGTTTAGACGAAACGCCAAGTCATTTATTATTACGACATCAGTTACAAAGGTAGTCATCCCAATATAAACACATATGTAAAATATACATTGTGTTAATTTTTATCATTCTTAACTACTTCTTTAGACAAGTCACTAGAAAATCCCTATGTGAAGCTATAATTTACCTAGAGATTTCCTAGTACTTATTATTCATATGAAATCCTTAGGAAATCACAAGGAAATTCCGACGGATTAGCTAGGGCGAATTTTTTTGTCACTAATTGCTAGGAAATCACCAAGAAAACCGTCACTAATAACTGTGCACATAATCCGTGGGAAAATTGTAGGAATTCCCTAGGTAATTTCCTATGAAAAAATTCCCAAGGAAAATTTCGTAAGTGTTGCCCCTTTTTCTAGTAGTGAAGGATGAAAGAAAAATAAAGCAAGTTAGTACTCATTTTGTGTTCTCAAATCTAGAAAAAAAAAGGACATCTCACTTTCATCCAACATTGGTAAATGAAAAAGTAGTCAAACACTTCTCACTTTCATCTCCTTCCTTTTGCTCCATCTTCTCAAAAAATCTTAAGATTATGTGTAGCGGTGTATAAGAGAGGATGGGGTATTGTACGCCATGTGATAGTATGGGTGATGTTGAGGATTAGTAGAAAAAGTGGTGTAGTGGTAGTAGGGGCATTGTGTGCTATGTGACATCCTTTTATTTATTTATTATTATTTTTTAATCACTAAAACTAATTAATAAAACTAAATAATATAAAAAAAAACAATTTCATTAAAATAAAACATAAAACATTACATAATTAAAAAAAAAACGACAAACATAATTAAAAAAAAAAATGACAAACATAATTAAAAAAAAAAGACAACTAAATATTACATTTAAATGAAAACTAAGCGTCACGATATTTTCGGCGGATTTCTTCGTTGAGTTGTTCGTTAATTTCTTTTGCCATGGGGTCTAGCCCATCGGTACTTCGTTCCAATTGTTCCAAATCTTTCATTTTGATAATTGTTTGGAGGTCGTTGTATCTTTTTTCTTTAAGCGCACGACGACGCTCCGCCTCATCTCCTATCCTCGCAAGTTGAGCCGCAATTTGGCTCAACGCGTTGTTTTCGGTGGTGGCGGACGAGGACGAGGAAACCCCTTTTCCTTTGACACTTCGCCTACCCGGGGGCCTTGGCATCTCAACGACAACTTCCTCTTCTTCCACGCACGAGCCAAACACATTTCCTCGTGCTCGGTCCAACGCATACGCTTGGTCAGGGCTCTCGGCTCGTTCGCGGCTTTCTTTTTGTGCGACCGCATTTTTGGTTGAGACGGTTCGGCGGCGGCTTTCTTACCCTTCGTAACACTTGGAGGAGTCTCGGGGACCGTCTCGTAATCTTCGACATCAACCGGCTCGTGTTGAGACGGGAAGTTTTGAGACGGGAATTGTTGCGGTTGAAATCGTTGAGACGCGAAGTTTTGAGAGGAGAAATGTTGAGAGGTGTTTTGTTGGTTGTGCGCGTTGAACCCGAAATTTTGGTTACCGTAACCAAAATTTTGAAACCCCATTTGCGGTTGCATGTTCGATGGCAAATGTGAGATGACATCGAGAAGTTCTTGGTTTGAAAACTCGTTAACATGACGAGGAAGAACGTAACCGGGGTTGGTATAATTTTGTGGGCGGGTTGGACGGTTGAGATTCATAGTGATAATATTATTGTATAAAGATGGAGATAATTGAAAGAATGTGTATAAAAAATGATGTTTGAGGTGGTTTTTATAGAGAAAAAATAAAGAGTATATTGAATTAAAAAAAAAAGGGGGGGGGGGGGGAGGGGGGGGGGGTTAAAAAGAGCCGTTAAACGGCTAGTTTTTTGAAACCAACAAGGGGCGCGGGCGTTGTGTTTAGCACGCTCGAAATTTTTTTTGGGCTATAGCGCCTTGCGATTTTGGATTCGGGGCGTGGTAGGGGCGTTTTTGGGGCTGATATGGGGCTTTTAGCGCCCCACTACACATGCTCTAAGAACATGACAATTTTTTTTTCCATCACTTTTCTCTCCTTTCTTTACTTTTCACAAACTTAAGAACACAGTAGAAATAACATAGGGAGCTTATATATGTAATCTTTTCAATCATGTTGTTATAGCTATAAATGATCAGGATGAACATGTGAAATGACCTACTCTTGATTAGAGACTATTGGTTACTTTCTAAGCATCATATAATTAAGAACCCAATTGCCACGCAGTTAATCAAAATTCAAGCACACGATTAAGTGTAACTTGGGTGTTTGGAATTGCTAATTTTTATAGTTAAAAAAAAAACAGAATAACAGTTTTTCATAAGCAGGTTAATAGCAGTTTATTTCATGTTAATTATTTGATATTAAATTAAAATAACTTTTTACTCTCATATTTAACTTTAAACCTGTTATAAATGAACTTGATTAAAATTTTATACTAAAACTATTATTTTAACAATTATATTTCTTTTTTATAAAATAAGGAAAGAAAATTCTTTTTTTAATAAGTACTTATCTTTAAGCAGAATCACAAACAGAAAAAATAAGCGATCTCAAACACTCACTTATATGATATTCCCCTAGTATTTGCAAATAATATTTGTTTGAGAACATGATAATATGCTCTTGATTGTATGCTAGTGCATGTTCACGGGATTCGAAGATGGAGAACCTTTATCGGATCTTTGTAATTGCATCATCAATTAGTTTAGCTTGATATGAAATAAAGCTAAGAGACAAACCACTGCTACGATTTTAATTTTGATATGAAATAAAGATAAGAGACAAACCACGGCTACGATTTTTATTTTTTGGTAATGCTAGATAGTGGTGAGCAACTTTTTCTTACTTGAATCTTTCAACAAATTTAAATAAACTCTTGCTTTTGTAATAGATGTAATTGGGAAATAACAAAATTACTCAAATCATTAACTCATTTAACAGAAAGATCAGAAGTCCATGGTTTCACTAAAATACCAACTTTTTTTTTTTTTTTTTTTGTAAAGCGATCCTATTTCTTAAAAAACTTTGCGGTTTTTTTCCCATTTTTTTTGTGTGTGAAATCTTTATTGCTACTTTTTGACTTTTAGTGAATTTAGTTTTCTTAAAACCTCTTAAAATTTAGTGACACTTTTTCTTTCATTTAGTGAACCATTTGGTAGTTAGCTTACATTTATCTATGGGCTAATTCCGAGACTAGCCCGGTCGCTCAAAGTGACGGGCATTTTTAAACTCACTTTAGTGGTTTTTTTGAAATATATCGAGTGACTTGCGACTTTTTAAGTTTTAATATGAAAGCGACATGTGCCACCAAAAAAAAGTCATGCCCAATCATTGTTGTAGTACTTTTGTAAGGGCCAACTATGTGTATTTTTTTTAGCGAAATATATCCAGCGACTTTTTTATACTTTGAGCGACCTTCTTTTTTGTCTTTTTCTGATAAAAAAGTCAAACTTCAAAAAATATTATTTTATTATTTTTGCCCCTTCCCAATATTGAGCAACCTAAACGACTTACGGCTTGATACTTTGAGCAACTTTTTTAATTTTCACCTTTTTGTACTTGCGTCATTACTTTTGTAAAAAGTATTACTTTTTAAATACTTTTTAAAATACTTTTTAAACACTTTTTTATTTCAAATTCTTGAGCGACGTGATAAAATATTTGGGCGAGTTTATATTCTTTAAGCCATTTTTTTTTCAAACATCCCCACATTAACCCATAACACACACACACACACAATCAAACTATCCCAAAACACACGTACTCAGTTTCTTTCCTCTTCACTTACCTTTCCACCTACTCTAAATCAAACCCAAAATTAAAATCAAAATCAAAGGTTTAAACCCTAACCCTAAATTCTGTATTCCAATTTCAATTAAGGTTTAAACCCTAACCCGAAATTAAGGTTTAAACCCACCACATTAAGAGTGGGAGGTACGGTGGCGCCGTAGCCTCGTGCCATCCCAACAGCCGAAAACCAGCGATGGCGCACGGTTACCAGGGTGGCGCCATGGTGGCCAGCCCACGCCGTATGTTTTCCATTTTTTTATTATTATTATTTTTTTTTGAATTTAGTACCTACAAAACTCAAATTTTAACCATTTAAAAATAATATAAATACCCCTTATTATTTCATACTTCACACACACTTCCAATATATTATATAACATACTATTCTCTACTTCTCTCATTTTTTTTCCAACCAAAATGAATCCCAACTCACCATGGATTAACAACATGCTAAACGACCCGTTGAACCAAATGACGGGCTCGTCTTCGAATCCCGCCAACAATCTGGGCTCGTCTTCAAATCCATACCCTCAAGCGCCTTACTTTTCCACCTTCCCAAATTCATATATGAATCCCGAAGAACAAATGCTATTTAGTCAATGAAAATTACAATAACAACAACAATATACTCAATTTACTCAACTACAACAAACAAACCAAGCCACCCCTTCCCAACAAAATTCGGACCATGCATCCTTCCGTCTACGAGACAAAGACGAAGATGAAGATGAAGAAGAAGAAGAAGAAGAAGAAGAAGAAGAGGCGGTCCCGACCCCGACGTAGAAAAAAAGAGGACAAAGACGAAGGTGAAGAAGACGAAGAAAACCAACGAAGACGAAGAGGCGGTCCCGTCCCGACCTCGAGCTTTTTGGACCCAAGAAGAGGAGTATCTTTTGGCGGAGTGTTTCATTCAAATATCCGATGATCCAAAACCGGGTGCAGATCAACAAAGGGATACGTTTTGGTACAAAGTGCTCGACTTATACAACAAGGAAGCCATGAGGCTCAACTACGCTATTCGTACCAAAAACGTGTTGACGGGAAAGTGGACTCCAATGAATAAAGATGTCAAGAAGTGGAATACGGTAGTGGATGAAACGACTGTTATGAGTGGGGAGAATGATAGAGATTTTATGACCCGTTGTCACGTATTGTTTAAAAAAACAACGGGTTATGACTTTAGACACATGAGAGCTTGGGACTTTTTGAAAGACAAGCACAAGTGAAAAAATCCCGACTCGACTTTGGAAAGACGTAATCGTCTTCAGGTTACGGACAAGGACCCCGAGCATTTTGGAGCAGACGCGTTGCCACGGCCATACGACAAGTACCGGATTTCTAAGAGTCAACGTTTGTCAAACTCGACCGCTAGTTCTGGTTCAAACCCGACAATGTTTCGAGAAATGCTGCAACAACAATACGAGTTAGACCGCAAGGCAAAGATGGATGTTCTCGAACGAGAGTCACTCGCGAGAGTTACTTTATATGAATCTCAAAAGATTGCCGAGG